>CM059188.1:68051470-68053970 GCA_030323885.1 Branchipolynoe longqiensis
TTAGGGACCTGGCGGGCCGGTGGTGGCGCGACCTGTCATGTGTCAGGAAGAGGAGGCATAATATAAAATAATCGGTACAATATAAAAGAAGTAATTCCCGTATGAGCCTTTGTACTCACATAATTCATTGTGCATCACATACGTGTGCAAACACATGCGGACATTGTAATTAGACGCCCGATTTCCTAGCGAACAATTGAAGCAGAATCACCACGAGATTAATGTATTCCCACAAGGAGCTCAATTGTAAGAATAGTTCAAAAGATGGCCTTAGTCAGAGATTTCTAATCAGTATGTCAATGAATATGGCTAAAATTATTCTGTAAATTATGTCTCACCTACGTGTGTGATAGATGGATATTATTATTAATGTAGACCTGTCTGAGTTATGTGTGGTGGAGGGATATTTTTCTCAGCTATGTGTGTTAAAGGGATATTATTAATGTAGATCAGTGCCTCAGCTATGTATGTGCGTGCGTTAGAGGGGGAGGTGCAGGGTCACTATAAAACGGCACCATTTGGTATATAGTACTAGTCTCGTATGACATGAAATGCTAGAGTTCCGTTCGGTAAAGCGCGGACCTCGTGTGGGGAAGGTCGGGAGTTCGGTTCCTGGTCCAGTCCAACCAATGACATAAAATTGATGCTTGTCGCTTGCTTTATTTAACGACGCCTCTAGAGCGCATTGATTTTTATCATCGGTTATTGGACGTCAATTCATCCAATTGACGTCTAATAGCCGATGATAAAAATCAATGTGCTCTAGAGGCATCGTTAAATAAAACAAAACTTTCTTTCTTGTCGCTCCCTAGCCTTGCACTCTGCATTAATAGGATAGGGCAAGGACTGGTTAGTTCAGTGTCAGGATAATGTGACTGAGTAGGATATTGGGTCATGGTGCTGGCAGCCTGATTTTCCACTGGGGCAGCACTATAAAGTTACCATGAGTGTGCACTGTCACAAGTCGGTACCCGTCCTGATATGACCTTAGATGTTGCCAGGATGTAAATCTCCAACAACCAACCAACTTTAGTGGAGTGTGTATTTTGTTCTGCGATACAACTTTGTTGATGTGGCCGGCGTGGCTGATCCATCCAGCTGAGTTATCATGTGGTGACAGGGCTATGTGGGTGGGTGGGTGGGTGGGGGAGCAGGTGTGAGATGAGCTAAGGTGGTTATTTCTAGCATTCGGGTCTACATCACGGGTCACATGACGACGGGCAGCCCGTGCCTGACCGAGGTCGGGGCCCGTGTAATGCACCTGCGGTGAAGGGGCACTGCCACCCAGTCTGCTCCCAGTCTGTCACCCAGTCTGCCACCCAGTCTGCTCCCAGTCTGCTCCCCAGTCTGCTCCCACTGTCCCAGTCTGCCACACAGTCTGCTCCCCAGTCTGCTCCCACTGTCCCAGTCTGCCACACAGTCTGCTGCAACCCCCACCCTGTGTGTGCTACCCTATGCAAAAAGTGTTGCAAAAAGTTGCAGTCCGATGGTTTTTAGTTTGTAATTTTCTGAGACAAATATTATGTTGATCGTTATAATTTATTTTACTTTAGTTTAAAGTAACTTTGATTTAAAATGATTAACTTGCAAGATATTTGAAGTGTAACCATGGCAAGTTAATTTTGTCATGCACGTCAAAAGTCTGACACCATAGGCTTCAGCAGTAACAATTGACTTAGTATGCCTGTCTATTTAGCAACATATTCACTAAGTGCACCAGTATCTAAGTTGGATATATAGGCTCAAATGTAGATAAGTGTTTTGCTTTTAGACAATTTGATGCTTTTAGCTGTATCAGACTATGCAGCTTTAAAGTTAGCACGGTCCTTACATCAGTTATAACCCCACCCCTTATCATTGTTATTATCATCATTGGTGTTGTTATTATTATTATTATTATTATTATTTTAAACAATTCTTCTTGCAATCGACACCCACCATCAGTCTGAAGCAGTTCCTCTATTTCCACCTCTCCAAATAGTCACGCACTCATCTATCTCACACTCCCACCCCCATAGTGCCACCCACTCATACACCCATACACACTCACCCACGCACAAGCATGCACACCAACACACACTCATACACCCACGCTCTTATGTCATGCACACATGCATGCATGTGCATACACACTCTTAAAAGTCATATTTTCAGACATACCTCATACAACACACAACCATGTGCACCATGCATACTTACATATATATATATACATACATGCAAGCATGTATGCATAAATTATTACATAATACATACATAATACATACATAATACATGTGTATGCAGGTATTGCAGGTATAGCAATACCTCAGGGAGTTTTACGCCCCTGCCCTGCAGAGTTGTAAACCACTGCCTTGTGGTACAGGTTCTTGACAGAACCGAAGGCTAAGGGAGCAAACCCTAAACAGAAAACCATGTCACTGTGGCAACATTAAGGGCGGTTGATGTATGGAACTCCCAACATCTCCCGACCAGCCACTGCAGGGACAAATAGTTTTGC
>CM059188.1:68056470-68067963 GCA_030323885.1 Branchipolynoe longqiensis
ATAGGAAATATTGTGCCCAGAGCAGGGTTCGAACCCGCACTTCTTACTATTCCGGGGCAAGCGTGCTAACCAGTACACTACCTAGGCTCCCTAATGTAATCACCCTATCCACGGTTACCTGTCTGTGGCGCCTTGTCCGAGAGGTAAGTGCTACACTAAAATCAATGTTATTACGTGCCAATGTATGTTGTGATATATATGGCCAATCATTTGGTTATATTATCATTATGTGTCACAACATATTTTGTGTGTAGATATAATCATTTTGTGGTATTATCATTATTATGTGCCGCTTCATATGAATAATTAGGAATACTGAATTTCAGAATAACGATAAAATATGCAGTGAACTGTATTAAATTTGATTACAATCCGCAAAAACCTAAAGTAATAATCGAAAAGTTATACAAAAAATATAGTCTCTAAATAATTGATATCTTTTGAAACATTACCATGCGGTGTATTGATTGCATTGTTGTTTGTGGACGGATACACATGCTAATTATTGAGCGTTCGATATGACTAGTAGTAATACACATTTCCAGAAGGTATGCTTGCAAGTCGCACAAGGTCACATCTGCAGTCATAGTACACCTACACACACTAGGTACTTGGACGTTGATATTGCTTAAATGGCTACATGTTTAATTAATCAATAGCCCGATACATTTCCGGCCACATGATAGCTTAGCTGGGTATTGTATCTGGTGTATTTCACTATTTGGGATTATTTTGAGAATTATAAGTCACCTGCGGTCTCAACTCCCATATATATATAACCAAACCGCAACAAACCCAAACCAAACCAGTTTACCAAGCATCACAGTATCAACATGCAACACCCTTCATGATGTGCAGTTGATGGGATTTAAAACCCCAATAAACCTAACCAATCTACTGGATGTCACTGGATCTCGGGATGTCGGAAGTCGCAGGTTTCAGCAGAGTTGGTATACTTTCGTTTGGTGTCCCTTTCTTTTGACGCGGTTTAATTTGTTAAGACTTTTATCAGATTTCTTTTTTAAATAAAGAAAACAGGAAAGTAGCGGCGGGGGCCCGGGGCAGCGGACGTCCGCCCAGTGTATCCAGGCGGCAGTAATGCATCTTTGTACAGATGCAGTCTGTGTGGAGAACTGCCTCCAGGGACTGCCCCCCCCCCCCCTCCCCCCATACACACAGACACACCAGAGGCAACGTCTCAAAGAGGCCAGCAATAGACGGGATCACAGTTCCGACTGGGCATGCGCTGAAAACGACGTTGGCAGCAAAGCAAATGTGAATGGCCATTGAGTTTGTTGATACGCGTAGGG
This sequence comes from Branchipolynoe longqiensis, assembly GCA_030323885.1. Classification (NCBI taxonomy): domain Eukaryota; kingdom Metazoa; phylum Annelida; class Polychaeta; order Phyllodocida; family Polynoidae; genus Branchipolynoe; species Branchipolynoe longqiensis. Next base: position 68,057,781 of record CM059188.1, read on the forward strand.
AAAAACTTAAGTTGTATTCAAAATGAATAGAAATACATAACAATTTGGCATAAACATGTAGGCACACATGCAATAGAATGATCTGATGAATATAGCTAAGACAAAACTAGCCATAGTTAAACATTTTGAGCTAAGAAACATACAATTCCATACAAAACAATCAGTGATATCCACATCACCATTATTAATTCTTGTTCTAAATATTAAAATGGCAAATGTTTCAACATACACTTGTTTCAGAGAAATATGTAACCAATATCTGATTAACCCTACTAATTTTCTAGTTCTACATATGTCATTAACCATAGGATATAAATAAAAACATTAATAAAATAAGTAAAGCTGACTCTGGCTATGGCTCTAACACTAGTCTGAGTGCCCGGATTTGTCTAAATCTAAATGCACATGGCATAAGATGTGCATAGTATATTGATGTAAATGCAATGCTGGATAAAAGATGAATAACTTAATTTATTATATATATATTTTTAGTTGGTATTCTATGTTTCAAACAAGAGCTGAGATGAGCTGAAACTAGCACATTTCAGAGCTGCACCCAGTGTATTATTATTAGCATGTATGTGCCATGTGCTTCTCGCGGGTTTGTTTTGCTCTGACGCATCCCGCAATGCACCGCGCGGCTGGGACGGTGATGTAGTCTATACCGCAGTCCTAGCTCAGTTTGTCAGCTGGCTGCTTAATAGACGTGGAGGTGGTGATTAATTAAACGTGTGCACGCACGGAAGGGGGGGGGGGAGGTGAATGTGAGAGTATGTGGTATGAATGTGTGTGTGTGTGCTGTAAGTCTTGTGTGTGGTGTGATGTAAGTGTGTGGTTTGGGTGTGGTGAGTCTGGTGTTATTGTGAGGTGTGTGCAGATATGTGTAGTTTGAGAGTGTGCTGTGGTGTGTATATGGGTTGAGCGTGTTGTTAGTGTGTAGTGTGTGATGTAGTGTGTGTTTGATTTGAGTGTGGTGTTACTATGTGGTGTGTGTGCATGTGTAATACAGTCACAGTCCACCCAGGCTGGTGAACCCCCCCCCCCCCCCCCTGCGGGCATGTGGATCCGTTTTGAACTGCCTAGTTGGATACCACCGATGTGTGTGTGGATAATGGCTGAAGGTACGAAGAAATGCCAACTCCTTGTCACCGCCAGGAAGTCCTAATCAGTCACTGTCACCCCGACAACTGTCACCACCACCGCCACCGCCACCGCCACCGCCACCGCCACCGCCGCCGCCGCCACCCACCCACCACCCACCACCACCCACCCAGCACTACAGACACCCGACACTGACCCGACACCGACACCACCAGCACTACACCAACACCAACACCAACACCCAACACCAACACCCAACACCAACACCAACACCACCACCAACACCACCACCCAGCACTACCACCCACCACCCAACACTACACCTACACCAACACAAACACCAACACCAACACAAACACCAACACCAACACCACCACCACCCAGCACTACCACCACCACCACCACCACCCAGCACTACCACCACCACCACCACCCAGCACTACCACCACCACCACCACCCAGCACTACCACCACCACCACCACCACCCAGCACCACCCACCACTACCACCACCACCACCACCCAGCACTACCACCACCATCTAACACTACACCACCACCATCATCCCCACCACTACCACCAGCCACACCACCACCACCACCACCAACCACCCACACCACCACCAACACCACCGCCGACACCAACACCACCCTGCACTACCACCATCACCACCACCCAGCACCACCATCACCATCATCACCACCACCACCACCCAGCACTACCACCATCACCACCATCACCACCACCACCATCATCCCCACCACTACCACAACCACCAGCCCCTCCACTACCACCAGCCACACCACCACCACCATCATCACCACCCAGCACTACACCACCACCACCACCACCACCACGACAACAACGACAACAACAACAACAATATCCACTCTGCCCCTCCTTTATCTCTGCATGGCATGCAGAGGTTAAAGTCGCATAACCAACGACAACAACAATATCAACTCTGCCCCTCCTTTATCTCTGCACGACATGCAGAGGTTAAAGTCGCATAACCAACAACAACAACAGCAACAACTGTGCCCCTCCCTTATCTCTGCATGGCATGCAGAGGTTAAAGTCACATAACCAACAACATCAACAACAGCAACAACTGTGCCCCTCCCTTATCTCTGCATGGCATGCAGAGGTTAAAGTCGCATAACCAACGACAACAACAATATCAACTCTGCCCCTCCCTTATCTCTGCACAGCATGCAGAGGTTAAAATCGCATAACCAATAAAAACAACTGTGCCCCCTCCCTTATCTCTGCATGTCTTGCAGAGGTTAAAGTCGCATAACCAACAAAAAGAACAACAACTGTGCCCCCTCCCTTATCTCTGCACAGCATGCAGAGGTTAAAATCGCATAACCAACAACAACAACAACTGTGCCCCCTCCCTTATCTCTGCATGGCATGCAGAGGTTAAAGTCGCATAACCAACAACAACAACAACAACAACAACTGTGCCCCCTCCCTTATCTCTGCACGGCATGCAGAGGTTAAAGTCGCATAACCAACAACAACAACAACAACTGTGCCCCCTCCCTTATCTCTGCACGGCATGCAGAGGTTAAAGTCGCATAAACAACAACAACAACAATATCAACTCTGCCCCTCCCTTATCTCTGCACGGCATGCAGCTCTAGGTTAAAGATGCATAGCCAACAACAACAATATCAACTCTGCCCCTATCTTATCTCTGCACGGCATGCAGAGGTTAAAGTCGCATAGCCAACAGCAACAACTGTGCCCCTCTCTTATCTCTGCACGGCATGCAGAGGTTAAAATCGCATAACCAACAACAATAACAACAACAACTGTGCCCCCTCCCTTATCTCTGCACGGCATGCAGAGGTTAAAGTCGCATAGTCGGAAAGCTTTGAGCTTCTGCTGTATCTCTCTTTGATCCTTACAATATACGTTTCTGTAGTTCCAAGTAACTATTATTTGAAATGGTTAATTTTACAGATAGTTAAAGGGAAAACATGCCGAGCTAATTTTGGTGTCACATCAAAATGGTTGACATACATGCTTTGATTAACTGTTAGGTTCTGATTAACCTTTTGTGAGCATAGCATTAGCAGCATATACATAAGGAAGACAAAACTGTAATAACTGTTTACCGAGTGCTCCAGTATCTAAGTTAGATATGTGGAACAAATTCTAACTAAGTGTTTGGGTCTAGCAGTTTGACGCTTTCATCAGAGCATGCAGTGAGGGCGACATCAACACACAGACCCCGTGTCTTTATATAAGGTGTTTTATGCAGGCGGTGGAGAAAAGGAAGGAACTAGATCAGCCATCCAGGGGGTCTTGGCAGATGAATTGGACCACGCAAATTGGTGAATGGCATTTATAACAGTGCCTGTTCTTTTTCATTGGTGGCCCAGTGCTTGGTATCTACATGAAGGGTCCACAGGTCACCCCTAAGTGATGCTTTTATAAGTAACTGTGTAAGTAAAGCCTCAGTCACACTATGGCTTGTGACCACTCTGCGACCAAAAGGCCGATTGGTTGCCGACCAGTCACAAGCACTGAAAATGGCCGGCGACTGTTCTGATCACAAGATTGTTGGCGCATCACATCAACCTCCTTGCGACTAAAATGGTCACCGAGTGGTTGCTGTCCGGTCGGCGACCAATCGAAAACTATTATTTTCCCTAACCTTTCTTTGCTTTGGTCGCAAAGATGTTGCCGGGGTTTGGTCCAAAGTGGTCGCAAAGTGGTCGCAAGTGGTCGCAAGTGGTCGCAATCCATAGTATGACTGAGGCATAAGGCATCATTATTATCATCATTACTATTACTATTACTATTGTTTTTTATTGCAAATTAAGGCACCTTATTTGGGATATAACTACAGTGGTTGTAACAAATCATCATCATTCGTCATCAATCCCTTAACAGTGAGGGTCGTTGGGGTACCACAGATTACTTTGCAACCAGTTTTCTCCACTGTCCTCTGGGACTTGTCGAACCTAACAAAGACCAACTCTATTTCCGGTTGTGTGACGGACGCTGCAAAAAAAGTTGCCGACTGTAATCTTTTTCCTATGAAATTATTTAATCTTTGGAAATAATATCAAATTGAATTGTGGTTAAGGGATTCATGTGGTTTAAAAAAAATCAATTAAAAGAAAAATCCCTATCTACCCTAACTTTTTGCTTGCAACCCAAAACACCTTTCTTTTATGGCCTAATCAGAATGCATGTAGCGAACAATGTCAGAAAAGTGGCCGAAGCTTATAGGTTGCTGCAGTTGTTGTTGGTTGTTTTACGTCCTAGCAACATCCAAGGTCATATCAGGACGGAACTATAGTGTTATATACGGTAAAGCGAGGAAAGTAAATGCGCCCACACCGGATGCGCTGGCCGAATCAGTAGAGCGCAGGTTCCCGTGCGGAAGGTTGCGAGTTAGAATCCAAGCCGAGTCAAACCAATAACATATCAAATTAATACTGATCACTCCCTATCCTGGTATTCTGCATCACTAGGATAGGGCAAGGACTCATTAGCACAGTATCATGATAATATGACTGGGATATCGAGTCCTGGTGACGGCGGCCTGGTTTTCCAGTAGGGCAGCACTATAAAGTCGCCATGAGTGCGCACTGTCACTAGTAGGAACCCATCCTGATATTACTATGGATGTTGCTAGGATGTAAAGCAAAACAAAAGTGTACCCTCTATGTAATTTGCTAATCAGAATGTATTGCCTTAGTCAAATGTATACAGTGTACCGTATTTGGCTAGCTAGTCGAATCAGCGCCTCTACCTATGCCATTTGTCATGCGCGTGTTATTCAAACAGCTCGGTGTTATGGTGGACATGATGGCCGGCCAGGTCCAGTAATTTACCCAGGGTGCAGCACCATGTGGCCCATTAGAATGGCGGTCTACCTAAAACGTGGTAATTTAATAATAAATAAGCTAGTGACAGGCCTCATGACGCACAAGTAACACTTATGACCAGCTTATGCTATGCTACACAACCAAAGCCACCACCACTACCACCATCGCCACCCCAGAAGCACCCGATATCAATTAAATAATTAAATTTAATAAAGTTTCCACCACCAACACGCCCTCTGACGTCGGTGGCAAAAACTACTATTGTAAGTAGCAGCTCCGCATACAGCTCCTTGGAAAGTATCTCATAGAGAATTTCCATTACCAACCCGCTCTCTGACGGCAGTGGCAAGAACTACTGCTGTAGGTAGCAGCTCTGCATACAACATGCACTGTGGAAAGTTTCTTATACTATTATAGAGTATTTCCAATAGCAACCTGTCCTCTGACGTCAGTGGATGAACTGTTATAGGCAGTAGCTGGACATACATCATACTCTGTGAAATAGGTCTTACAGAAGATTTCCACCATAAATACATCCTGTGACGTCAGTGGATGAACTAGTTTTGTAAGTAGCAGCTCAGGTTTTTAGAGAAAGCTCCTCTAGAGGATTTCTACCCCCAACCCTCTTATGGCAGTGGCAAAAACTAATATTGCAGTGATCAGGTCACCGTGCATTTTCCGGAAAAGGTCTCTAGCAGATGAACTGGGCGACTATGTTACCAGACCATGGTACAGTTTAGTACTGCCCGCCTGAATCGGTAGAGCGCAGGCTTCCTGTGCGGAATGTCGGGAGTTTGAATCCCAGCCCAGCCAAGTCAATTACTTACAAAATTGATAATTGTCGCTACCTAGCCTGGTGCTCGGCATTACTAGGATAGGGCAAGGTCTGATTGTCTCAGGATCAAGATAATGTGACTGAGTGGCTGGCTAGATAAAAGATTCACCCCATACTTACAGTCAAGGGGTGAAAATCAACCCATTAGAAAAACTGGCGAAGAATTTTGACATGCTGGGGAAATTAACTGAGCGAATAAATTCTTGATTTAAGAAGCAAAATATACTCTTGATATATATCTTCATATTTACCCGCTACTTTTGAGTTGAAAAATGTAATAAAACATAGTTTAATAGACTTTAAAAGTGAAATCGACGGCATTCTAGCGCCACCATCTTGTCTTTTTGCATTCTCGCCCATTTCACCAACTCTGTGCCTATATGGGTAGCCATTTGATACTGGTGCCACAGTTTCTAGTTCCTGTTCCATACTAAAGCTATTTTCGCCCGTTTTTACACTACGTCGTTGTTAACCCGTGTACCATAAGTACATGGTGAATCTGGCCAGTGGTCTGGTCTCCCAGTGGGACAGCACGATGAAGTCGCCATGAGTGTTCACTGTCCCAAGTCGGTATCCGTCCTTAGATGATGCCAGGTTATAAAACCCCATCAAACATATAGACACGTCAACTGTTCATTGCTTGATATGGTCCCATGTGATTTCCCATCAGCGAGCTCCCTGTGTATACAAGCCAGACGCCGACCCTGGTTTCCGGTCTGACCTCGCTTTGACGAGCCTGTCCGCCGGGATCGCTGCGTGCGCAGCCAGCCACCGGACATGGCTGGTTGTCTCCATAATCCGTGATCCATAGTAGACACACCCTGCCGGCCGAGAGAGGGCACGCATAAAGGCACTGCTAGACTGCAACATTAGGGTGTTGTATAAAGGCACTGCAACACGAGGGTGTTGTTTGTTTGTTGTTGTTTTACGTCCTAGCAACATCTAAGGTCATATCAGGATGGGCATGAGGGTGTTTGTATTTGGGTCGTTCTCAGAAGTTGTGTACCAATAGTGTGACATCAGTACCAGAAAATCAAAATGCTGCCAAAGTCCTATAAGCAAGTTTCCTCAATGTGTATGTCCTTTTGCAACTGAATAATTGAAAATAAACATATTCTGACATTTTTATGTAGGTCAAATGATGCTCAGACCCAATAAATAGCAGTATAGCATGGAAACCAATCTGACTGCAAAATCAAATATTTTCCACACAAAACTTGACATTTTTAGGACATTTCACATGCCACTTGCTTTATAAAGAGTAGTAATAATAATTTGAAACCTCATTGCTATGGTTTTGTCTTATTTGTGAATATTAAAGAGAAAAGCAAGAAAATATTAGCAGAGTAACAGATTAGCAGAGTAACAAAGTGGAAACAACAATTTTACACAAATGTTCGGCTCAAATTTCAATGTTTAGGGGCAATTTCAGGATTTATCTTTTACTATACCATAACTGGGTCCATGCATAGTGTCAAATGGTGAAAATAGTTCCTGTACTGTATCTGTACTCAGTGTTTGATACAGAGTTTCATAGTACTTGCAAGTGGAAACGAAATGTTACGATGTTAATGACTCCAGAAAATGTTAACTATTTCATAATTTAAATTATTTTTTTTAGAAATAAATGTCTTCAACTTAATGAAGACATTGTATATGACCATTTGAAGTGAAATGAGCTGTTGTTCAGAGGTTTTCATTAAGTTTGTGACACTTTATTTTCAATGCTGTTGACAATGTCACAAATTAGTGATGTAATTTTCGATGTATTTAGCTACATCCATCCCAATAAGATACATAATACACAATATTAACATTTACTTTTGATCTAAACTATCTCCCACATTATTTGGCTAACTGATGAAATCTAAATATTGACACTCCAATAAAGGGTTTCTTTGAAATATGCATTTCTAGTAGACTACCTCAAGTGGTACACAGTTTCTGAGAACGACCCATTTATATAAAGGCACGCACTGCTGCTACACTACAAGTTGTACAACATTAGGGTGTTTGTATAAAGGCACTGCTGCACAACAACAAAAAGGGTGTTTGTATTTATATAAAGGCACTGCTACACTACAACATAAGGGTGTTTGTAAAAAGGCACTGCAACATAAGGGTGTTTGTATAAAGGCCCTGTCACACTGCAACATTAGGGTGTTTGTATAAAGGCACTGCAACATATGGGTGTTTGTATAAAGGCACTGCTACACTGCACCATAAGGGTGTTTGCATAAAGGCACTGTCACACTGCAACATAAGGGTGTTTGTATAAAGGCACTGTCACACTTCAGCATATGGGTGTTTGTATAAAGGCACTCACACTAAAATATGAGGGTGTTTATATAAAGGCACTGTCACACTGCAACATTAGGGTGTTTGTATAAAGGCACTGTCACACTTCAACATATGGGTGTTTGTATAAAGGCATTCACAGTAAAACATGAGGGTTTTTATATAAAGGCACTGTCACACTGCAACATTAGGGTGTTTGTATAAAGGCACTGCAACATATGGGTGTTTGTATAAAGGCACTGCTACACTGCACCATAAGGGTGTTTGCATAAAGGCACTGTCACACTGCAACATTAGGGTGTTTGTATAAAGGCACTGTCACACTTCAACATATGGGTGTTTGTATAAAGGCACTCACACTAAAACATGAGGGTGTTTATATAAAGGCACTGTCACACTGCAACATTAGGGTGTTTGTATAAAGGCACTGTCACACTTCAACATATGGGTGTTTGTATAAAGGCACTCACAGTAAAACATGAGAAAACACCACACCAACAAAAAACCCACACCACAAACCCAAAAGAGGGTTTTTATATAAAGGCACTGTCACACTGCAACATTAGGGTGTTTGTATAAAGGCACTGTCACACTTCAACATATGGGTGTTTGTATAAAGGCACTCACACTAAAACATGAGGGTTTTTATATAAAGGCACTGTCACACTGCAACATTAGGGTGTTTGTATAAAGGCACTGTCACACTTCAACATGAGGGTGTGCGTATGGAAGCACTATCACACTTCAACATATGGGTGTTTGTATAAACATGGTGTTTGTATAAAGGCACTGTCACACTACAACATAAGGGTGTTTGTATAAAGGGACTGCTACACTAAAATGTATGGGTTTTTGTATAAAGGCACTGCTACACTGTAACAATAACCACAACAACATTAAAAACAATAACCTCAACAATAACTGAAATAATAACAAAAAGAATACCAACAACATTAACGATACCCACAGTATCAATGACAACAACAATAGTATTGAAAGAATCATTTATGATTTAGGGTTAGCGGAAGCATGCGAGAGATGGTGACTTGAGTGGGTTGGTGGGTGGAGTTGTTTCCCCACATGTAGTGAGCCCTTGTTATCGGGTTTAGCTGTAACTGAGCAGGTGGCAGGATAGAGGAGGTGTTTCCCACAGGTAGTGAGTGAGCCCATTTTAAACTTGGACCTGTAACTGTGTGAGTGGGTAGCGGGGTAGGGGGGGGTGGGGGAGGGGGAGAGCTGTTTCCTGGTTGAGTGATGAACCCTTGTTATACTTGTACAGCTGTCTGAGTGGGTGGCGGGTTGGGGGGGTAGGGGGGGTTGTTTCCCGCAGGTAGTGAGTGAGCCCTTGTTACACTTGTACCTGTAACTGGGTGAGTGGGTAGCGGGGTGGGGGAGGGGGGAGAGTTGTTTCCTACAGGTAGTGAGTGAACCCTTGTTACACTTGTACCTGTAACTGGGTGAGTGGGTAGCGGGGTGGGGGAGGGGGGAGAGTTGTTTCCTACAGGTAGTGAGTGAACCCTTGTTACACTTGTACCTGTAACTGTGTGAGTGGGTAGCGGGGTGGGGGAGAGGGGGGGGGGGGGAGAGCTGTTTTCCTACAGGTATGAGTGAACCCTTGTTATACTTGTACAGGCTGTCTGAGTGGGTGGCGGGTGTGGGGGGGGGGGGAGGTTTTCCCGCAGGTAGAGAGTGAGCCCTTGCTACACTTGTACCTGTAACTGTGTGATGGGTAGCGGGTTGGGAGGGTGACAGAGAAGTCACTTCTTCTCCCAAGGTAGTAGTAGAGCCCTTGTTACACTTGTACCTGTAACTTTGTGATGGTAGCGGTTTGGGAGCAGGGGGAAGAGTTGTTTCTCCCGAAGTAGTGAGTGAGCCCTTGTTACACTTGTACCCGTAACTGTGTGAGTGGGTAGCGGGTTGGGGAGAGGGGGGGGGGGGGGGGGAAAGAGCTGTTTCCTACAGGTAGTGAGTGAACCCTTGTTATACTTGTACAGCTGTCTGAGTGGGTGGCGGGTTGGGGGTAGGGGGAGTTGTTTCCCGAAGGTAGTGAGTGAGCCCTTGTTACACTTGTACCTGTAACTGTGTGAGTGGGTAGCGGG